>OZ002740.1:57498210-57532833 GCA_963924295.1 Dioctria rufipes
ATATTGGCGAAAAGTGCCACGGTCCGACTATCATTAAATTGTTTACATACATACACTGTATTCGCACGATACCCCGCTTCCTTATTAGTTATTTATTCAATGCTGCTACACCTATAAAATAATTTTTATATAACACATATTGCAAGGCAGCATTGCACACTTTTCTGTCATCATAGGGTATACCCGAAATTCTTGCCTATGCGGAATAATAAAATTTTAGTGAAGATAAGTATTTAAATAATAAGAACTAAAAATAAACCACCATGAACTTAATATAATAACGGTGTCACCTTTAAGTGACGGGCTATTCTATGATGCTACTACTAACTTCCGGAAACGACGTGACCGATTTGACGCTTATTGTCTTATATAAATTACTAATACAATTTAAATATTTTGCGAAAATTGAGCATATTGCGGAAGTTACAGCTCTTTGAAAATCGTAAAAAAACTAATTTTTTCCCGTTCGACCTAACTTCATCAATTCCGATTCAGCCGCTTTTATTGATCTGCGCCGTTTTTGAAAGGATAAATTTCAGGTATTGTAGGAGAAATACTCTCGGTGCAAGTCTTGTAAAAAGGGATATATTGAGAATAAGAGTCTTCCTTTATCCTCGAAAAAGCCTTGCTAAGACATTATTACGTCTTCCACAGCACGTGCCAAACTAGCTCTGGAGATGGAATGGGTCAACGTGTGAATACTGGGCGCCATACGCTTTTTCTCTATTCGAAAGTTTAATCACAATAGCTATGAATTGAGACAGCTCATCACTGAGAACTTAATGCTTTATTCAAAAAATTGTTTCGGCATAAAATAAAACAAAATTTCGTATCTAATTAAAAGATTTAGAGGAACCACCAGCCAGCGGCAATATTTTACATAAATAAAATATCACAAGATTACTTACTAAAAGAAAAGATATACCTAACCTGTTGAAATGTAAAATCGTGGCACCACGTTGATTCGTGTCGGTATGTGGAAAAAAAAACATATCTTCTCTGGTCCAAAATCTCTCCTAATTCGTTTCGCTTAGACCAAGAGCCCGCAGTAGATTTTTGGTGTGAAATATAACCAAAAAATGCATTCAAAAGAATTAAGTTAAAGAAATGGAAATATCAAAAACAATCGTCTGTCAGGAAATCTCCGCGGCCTAAGAGAGTATAATATGTTGAAAACACCTTTTTTTTAAAATATTGAAACACTTAGTATAACCACTTAATGCACGTCTTAAAAAAACAAAGAGGTTTAACCTGAGCACAGAAATGCAGTCCCAAGACAGTTTATGCGCGGCTAACCCCTTGGCACACGAAGCTAAAGTACTGAAAATTTTAGATTTTCCAATGATCTATATAACCACATGAAATTCGGTTCAGAAACAGAGCTAATATCCCTCAGCACAAATATGCAGTCCCAAGACATCTTGTACGCAGTTAACCCCTTGCAAGACGAAGTTGAAGTACTGAAAATTTGGATTTTCCCATAACCCATATCCTCAGCACAAATATGCAGTCCCAAGACGTTTTTGCACGCAGTTAACCCCTTGCAAGATGAAGTTGAAGTACTGAAAATTTCGATTTTCCCATACCCCTTATTACAAATATGATTCGAGAAGTAGTCAAAGTGCTCAAAAGTTTTCAAGAAGAGGCAGATAAACGTATGCTGTTGCATTTATCCCTTTTACAGAGAAACAGCTCAGTTTTGTACATTAAATCTAAAGATATTGGAAAATCTAAAATTTTCAGTACTTTAACTTCGTCTGCCAAGGGGTAGCCGCACATAAAACTTCTTGGGACAGAATTTATGTGCTCAGGGAAAACCTCTCTGTTTTTTAAGATGTGCATTAAGTGGTTATAATAATTGTTTCAATATTAAAAAAAAAAGTGTGTTTTCAACATACTATTACTCACATAGGCCGCCCAGACTTCCTGCCAGACGATTGTTTTTGACATTGCCCTTCCTTTAACTTAATACTTATGCATAAATTTTTTGGTTTATTTCACACCAAAAATTTAGTGCGGGCTCTTAGACTAGGTACTCTGGTGCTGCTTTTAATTTTCTTATTTTGTTTTTATTATTTTTTTCTTTTTAATAATTATCCTTTATTTTCCTTTTTAATTTTAAGTCCTTTGTTTAATCCATTCAAGTTCAACTATCCGCAACAAGCCGGCAGAACCAAAAAAAAAATAAGACAGAGTAAATGCCCCTCCGGGCATTCTAGCTTTGAATACTATTTGATGCTTGCACATAGTAGTACTTCCGTTCCCCCTTTTTTTCACATTTGATTGCGTTCGATTTTTCCAAGGGTTTCCTTTCTTTAGCACTATGAAATATTTAGAATTGTTGGAGCTATATTTGGTATTTTGTCCAAGAAAATTAAATTACCATAAAAGATTGTTGTTAAAATGATGTCTTCAAGAGGTTTGTTAAGGGTTTAGCCGTATTGGAAAAATCTGGGATAAAACGTATATATAATATCCGACAAATCCCAAAAATGATTTGATGTCTTTTGATTTCTTGGAGGTTGGATAAGCCTTAACCACTTTGATTTTGCTAGGATGTGGCATAACGCCATGTTCTTCGACAATGTGTCCAAGGTAAGAAATTTCTGTCTGTAAGAAATAACACTTCTCGGGTTACAATTTTAAATTATGTGATCTGAGACGATCAAAAACATTAATAAGCTTTCTGTTGTGATCCTGCAAATTGCATCCATAGATGACAATGTGATCTAAGTACACCAAACATTATAATCCTTGCAGACCAGTAGGTGCTGCTTTCATTAACCGTTGGAATGTGGCTGGCGCTCCCTAATGTACCATGACCGGTCAAATGACCGGTTATAAACTTTTGATTAGAAAATTTGCATAAAATGTTATCGCTTTTTCACATTTGACTTCATGACATTTTCTATTAAATATGTACAATTAATTTTACATCATTTATTTATATTTGTATTTCTTAAATCCGATAAACACGTGTAGCCTAGCGTTATTTACCACGACAGCTCATTTCACCGAGAGAAATATTTACTACCTTATAAGGCATTGGATTCGAAAACCTAATGCGCATTCACATTCTAGGTATTATATGATTTTGTGGTACACTTCTGCAAAGACTGTTGCATAGTAAGCTCAATCAAAAATGCCTAGTTGTGAATTGAAATTTCAATAAACATTCTAAAATTTCAAGTTGAAAGTATTATTTTAGTGGAAAGAAAGGGTAAAAAAACGAAATATTATTCGTAGTTAGTTTATATTTTGGTTTTTGGGGCGTTACTTCATTATCGTTACATTAGTGTTAACGTTTACCCAGAAAAATGTCGAAACAATCAAGAAAGTCCAAGTACTTAGAAGAAATACCTGATGGAGATGAACACTCTAAAAGTGAATTGACAACGATCTATTAGACATTGAGTCTGAGACTATAGATACCGACAATGGGGAAGAAGATATTAGCTGTGTTCTTTTGAGTACCTTGCTCTAGAACTCCCATATACTAGAGAGAACAAATTGTTCTGTCGATTGAAGCGAACTATTTGTACTATTCGCTTCATTTATAAATCTTCTATGAAAATGTATGAGGCATTCTTTTGTATATCTTTTGTTCTGCTCTGTTCTGCGGACACAAAAGAACACAGCTATTGTGAGTAAACGTAGGGGACGAAAAAAAACGAGATTGCCTCAAGTTCTGAAGAAAACAATGAAAGAAATGATCAGCACATTTCAATTCACTGGAACTGTATGGGAAATAATGAAAATAGGTGCTACACCTGGAAGAGCGGCACTTCATAACATTTTCAGAGAAGAACCAGGTCCGAAGGAATATGCAAAACGTAATATTATCAATGGTAAGATGAAGGCTGCATTTTCATTGATTATTGACCACCACATTATGAAACATATAAGAATATGCAAAATAAAAGAAGCAAATCGAGTTTTAGAAACTGAAATGAAGTCTATATCGAGCGAAATTAGATGCATTTGTTACAATTTTATATGCACGAGGTGCATATGAAGCAAACAATTTGAAGATTTCTTTTTTATGGAATAGAACATGGGGCCCTAAATTTTTCTCAGAAACAATGAGCAGAAATTGTTTTATAGAAATTCTCAGATTTATCAGTTTTTATAAAAAAAAAGTGTGCGGAGCCAACGCAGAACAGCTAAATTCGCCTTGATATCTGAGGTATGGACTAAATTCATTGAGAAAAGCCAAAAGGGCAAAAGTTGCTGTCGACGAACAACTATTTCCAACGAAAGCAAGATGCAGCTTTACGCAATATATGCCCCATAAGCCAGATAAATTTGGTATAAAATCCTGGTTAGCGTCAGACATCGATAGTAAGCACATCTTAAATGCTCTTCCATATTTGGGAAAAGAAGAAGATAGGCACCCGTCAGTACCATTAGCCGAATATGTCGTACTAAAACGCATGGAACCATTTAGGGGTTGTGGAAGTACTGTAACTACAGACAACTTTTTTACAAGCATATCTCTAGCTACAAAACTCCTATCAAAAAGGACTACATTAGTTGGAACTATCTGCTCAAATATAAAGGAAATGCCCCTAATTGCGAAAAAAAAGATGATATGATACGGTTTTCAACGAAAGTTTCAAGTACTTTTACAATTTATAAAAGTAAACCAAAGAAAAAAGTGCTTTTACTTAGCATAGATCTGTAAAAGTTGAAAAAAAAATGATAAAAGTTTACCTGAGACCATTTCATATTACAACCAAACTAAATGCGGGTTGGACATGATCGATCAAATGCCGAGGAAATATAGCACAAAATCAAAGTCTCGCAGATGGCCTATCCACGTATTGTTCAATATCCTTGATTTAGCAGACATAAATTCCTGGATATTGTATAAGGAAACGACAGGAGAAAAGATATCGAGACAAGATTTTTACTCCAGTTAGCAGTAGAACTTGCCGTTGATTATCGAGAAGCCCGAGAAGAACAAATAACAATAACAAATACGAAAAGAACGTCGACTAATTCTACGACAGATTCTAATATACCTAAAAGATGTCAAATAACGAATTGTAAAGGCAATAAAACCATAAAAATCTGTTCTAAATGTAAGAAATATGTTTGCGGAAAATGCACATTGGAACGTTCCTGCATCTGTAAAAAATGCGGTCCACAATTAAGTTTTTGTTTTTAATAATAATGGAAAATATATATATTTTTGTTCAATTATTACCTTAAAGTTATTTTGTTTAATATTTCCTCCATTCCATCAAGAAAAATAAAGTCCTGATCTAAAAACCGATAATTTGACCGGTTGCGGTACAAATAGGTATATATTAAATCGCGGTACATTTAGTGTTAAACCAAAAGGCATTCTGTTATATTGGACGTGACCGAATGGGGTACTGAAGGCCGTTTCCTTCCTCTCCTTCTGATCCATTGGTTCTTGGTGAAACCCATTCGCCAAATCTAATGTAGTGAAATATTTAGGTCGTCCGAGCTTATCTAAAATGTCAGAGATATTTGGTTAAGGGTAAGCGTCTCCCAACGTAACTTCGTTAAGTCGCCGAAAGTCTACTACTGCTATCCAACGTTTTTCATCAGATTCATCGGGTTTTTGGGGATCAGTAATAGATGGGAGTTCCATGGACTCCTGATTAATTATCTCTTGGTTAAGAATTTTTCCAATTTGTTTATTAATCTCGACTTTTTGCGATTTAGGGAGCCGATAGGCTTTGACGTGTATTGGGACAGTGTCGGTTTTACCTGGAATAGTATATGCCGATAATTCAGTACAACTAAGTACATCACCTTCAGATGTCTGTTATTGTATTCTTTTCTTCCTTATTACAATGGTGAAATTCCAAAATATATTCTAACTTTTTCAGACGGTTTTCCCATGGGTTTATGATTGTAATCTGCTTGGAGAATATCGTACTGATCAAGGTATTTCCAACTAGGGTTTGTTTGTTTATATGTTATTTCAACTTTATTGTCACTTGAATTTAGTATTAAAATTTTCATTGATTTATTGATTGGTTTGGACATAGTGTTCCCTATAAAAACTCCATGGTGGATTTCTTCTCTTTCGACGAATAATTCTTCTGTTTCTCTGGTAGTTAAATCTACTATAACTTCAGATTGTGGATGTAGTTTAATCTTATTATTCCCGTTATCTATTTCAGGTATAGAGTCTGAACCATTCTTTTCTAACACTTTGCTTTTAATATGATCTTGCTTATGTGATTCGCGACTTGCATTCTCAGTTGTTTCCTTTGCAGATCCACTCAGACAGTAGAATTCGCTGGACTTAGCATGAATGAATTCTGACATACCGGATCACGCAAGGGACTAGGTGTTTCACCTTGTTGTTTTTTTAGTATCTGCCTTTATATAATTTAAGTTAAAGTTCATAAATGGTTTGGGTATTTCTAGCTCCAAGTATACCTTTGAACAGTTAAGAATGCAATGGAATTTAGTTAGAAAATCGGTTCCTAGTAAGCCATCATATGTTAGTTTCCTTCCATCGGGAATTATGTGGAAAGGGTGATTTATTGTAGATTCATATGTCATGAAGTCAGGAGTTCCGTAAGACACGCCTAATGAGGAAACATAATCTTCAGAAAGAGTAGTGATAGTGCAATTTTGAAGTGCATTTTCGATTCCCATGCACCATGGCTGAGCCAATAGTGGCTTTGGCCTTGTGTAAACTAATTTCAGCTGCAGTATCGACAATGAACTTGATAATTTTAAATTTGGAAATACTTAACGAGAATTCAACAAACAGAGTGCTTTTATGAGTAGGTACTCAGGTGTACTCGGATTGTGTAAATTTTAGTTTTGATGCTGATGTGTAGTATGATGGCTTGAGCAACCATTTTGCGAGAGGCGTCGACATCCAACTCTTCCCGCACGTAATCGTTTCCCTGAGGTTCAGAGCCATCGCACTTGCCTAAATGGACGAGGCTGATCAGACCGTGGTGGTCTGGGTTGTGATGTCCTTACAACATTGGCGTTCTTTTCTAATGTACATTCATTAGCGTGGTGATTTGGTTTGTGGCAATAACCACAGAAGATTCTGTTTACCTCTCTTTTGATGGTAGCATAGTTGGGGGGTGGAGATAACTGTTTTCTTTTAAAACAGTTTTCTTGAATAACTATACTAGATCTGTGGTCTTGGAAGTGGGAAGTTACTTCGTCAATTAAATCTTCCCAACTGGTAATTGATCGATATTTTAAAATATCGTAAGTTGGATCTGTTAATCGAGTTTTTAGAATATTGAGGAACATGCAGCGATCTTCGTCTTTTTGCTTTGAGAAAAAAGAAGGTCGTTACAAGAAATAAATTTATGCAAGTCCTCAGGATTCCCATCTAACTCGGGAATTATGTTTCGAGCATCATATGACCCAGAAGGAGAATTTTCCGGAACTGGGATTGATTCCAGGCATTGTGGTAATTTTTGGTTGTTTAACATCTCGTATTGCTCGAGCCAAGCGAGATGAAGCGTGTCTGCAGATATCGGCAGCACGGGCTAGATATTCCTTGGCCCTTGTTCTCACAATTTTGAACGGTTAATAATTGCGCACACAAATAACAAAAAATGTTCAGCTTACGTTCCAGCTGTTATAGTAATTTAAAAAAAAAAACAAATTCAGTGATGAATCAGAATTATTAGGAAACTTCACAAAACGAACAAAACTACAACGAGAAAACGAATTTGTAACGATTTCTATAAGTTACAGAACAAAATTGTAACAAAAGAATTGTGACGATATCCTTAAGTTATGAGACAATCGATCAAAAGCAAAAAAGAAATTTACACTAATTCACTAATTTTCACTATTTAACATTGGAGACTGCTTTATATTGGATATATTTTTATTATTAAATTGTAGCTGGTATGGGAAATTAAAACAACTTTTCTTCTTTCCCGTTGTATTTCAACGCTTCTTCATGGCTATAAATATACATGACAAAGAATTCATTTACAACAGTAATACATTAAAATTGTCTATCAATTACCTCAAGAAATTATATGTAAGAATTATAAAAATTGTTGTTGAAATTTCACATTAAAAAAAGATTAAACAAATTGAAAGGAGCATCCAAAAAATCTAAAAAATTTTTTTACGGCTGTCAGATATCATCCTATGTAGATAAAAATACAGGAAAACAGATAGTCTAGTACTGGTATAACAAAGTGGGAATAAGACCTTTTCAAAACTACAATAACATCAATCTCTTTTTTCCTAACTCATTAAAGTGTTTTTGTATGAGTTTAATAGTGTCCTATAGACTGGATTTAGGTTTAAAGTATCAGTCCGAAAATTAATGTTGTTGTCATTGAGTTGTATGTATATCATTTCACTAATATTCCGTTTGTACCAATTATTTTCATAGTCCACGATGTTTGTATTGTCAAAATCAAAGACATGGTCTCTCTCTTCGAAATGATGCTTGGCTAGGGCTGTCATCTCTTTTTTATGGCTGTTGGTAGTTCTGCAATCATACCCGTGTTGGTATAGTCTTTTCTTTAATAATTGTTTAGTCTGGCCTAACATGCTTCACATGACTTGCAATTAATTTTATATATCACATTAGACTGTAATTCATGTGGATCTCGATCTTTATGTCTGGTGAATAGATTATGAACTTACTTCGTATTATAGAAAACTACCTGTATATTCTTAGAATACGAGGACATTAAGTCATTTAATTTGTAAGATATCGGTGTCATAAACGGCAGTCTAATATATGTTTTATTTTGAATCGGTAGATTATTAGTTGTATCAACGTTATGGATGTTTGTATTCGTTGCATTATATTGATTAATTACTCTATTAATGAAAATTTTTGGGTAGTTGTTCATCAGTAGAATTGACTTAATTTTTATAATATTCTTTATTATATAATGTTGTGAGCATATATTATAAATCTTATTCAACATATTCCAAATCACGTTTCGTTTTTGATATAGAGGAAAATCCGAGAGAAATTTCAATATTCTACCAGAGCTTATGGGGTTCATATACCAATCAGTATCTAAGGAGCCATCTTCTTTCCTAATTAGGCACACATCTAGAAAAGGTAGTCTATTATCTGGCTCTCTTTCAAATGTAAATTGCAGTTTCTCGTCAAAATCATTAACTTGCTATCTGACAGCCGTAAAAAAATTTATTAGATTTTTTGGATGCTCCTTACAATTTGTTTACTCTTTTTTTAATGTGTAATTTCAACAATAATTTTTATAATTCTTACATATAATTTCTTGAGGTAATTGATAGACAATTTTAATGTATTACTGTTGTAAATGAATTCTTTGTCATTTATATTTATAGCCCTGAAGAAGCGTTGAAATACAACGGGAAACGTTGGTGAAAAGAAGAAAAGTTGTTTTAATTTCCCATACCAGCTACAATTTAATAATTAAACTTAGGGATACTATAATTCCTCATATATATTTTTATAATAAAAAAATTTTGTATGAACATATGTACGAGGAGCGTCAATAATTTAAATAATAATTACGGGTCTGACTTGACTTACTTCCTGCGTAAAGTGTTTAATCGTTCTAACCTTTCGCTTAGTTTCCTGCATTCTTCAAAGTCCATCGACTCTTCATCGGGCTCTGCGGTTCTGGAAAATTAGCGACTTTTTCCTACAGTTCCTTGGCTTTTTCATCTCTAGGGTCTATTTTTGATGTCTCGCTGATGATTTCTTTATGATGCCTTCTAAGTTCGTTTTACTCATTTTATTTCACAATCTCTAGAGCCTGTCTTATGATTGGCTTGCCTTAAACTACGTTGGGTATCATCTGAGCGCCTGGCTTAGGTTACCTTAATTTGTATTTTGAGTTATTTTGAATAATGATCCCCGACCGCTGCCATTAGTTTTTATATTGTGCGGTTATCAACAAAGGACTTGGAAGTGCTTTCTATCAAGAGAATATCACCAGCTCTTGAAAAATCTTTTACTTTATTGTATTTTAAATTTCTTTATTATTTTTAACTCTTGGCTTCTTTTTGAGCCTGTACAATATATTCGATACACTCTTACTCTATTACGTAGAGCAGGGCCTAACAGATGGTCGGGAGACTCTCTTGTTCTATATTTCTTCTTTTTTTTTTTTTTTTTTAAGTACCTATGTATTTATTTAATAGCTCTCAGAAACGCACTTAATCCCTTAATGCAATATGACAGTGTTTTTATTTATCGATTTCCATCAATGAATAAGAATTTTTATGGTGAAAATGTTTAATGAAATTTAACGAAAATAAATAGAACGCCAACCAGCGATCATTCTTAATTAAATTGTAAAAAGTTGAGAGGAAGAAAAAAGAAAAACATAAAGAGGAGGCGCCTATCATTGCTCATTTATTGTACGTGCGCCTATATGCTGGTCATTGTTTATCAAAAGCACAATGCAGGATGCGTACGTCATTGGTTCTTGCTACATGCCGGACAGTGTAGGGTAAATCGTTTATTCTTTATTATTTACATGCCGGTTATTGCTATGTTGACCTACCAGCAATGAAATGAATTGCTAAGCTGATTAGGCACTTTAGTCTCGCGATGTCGATATTATGTTGCCAATATTGTGTATGCTCGGTGAAGGTTCAGTAAATTACCATAGCAATGGTAGCAATTTTAAACCAAACAATCGGCTTGTAAATTGGGTCATTTACGGATACTTACTGAAGAAGAATTCTAAGAAATGATGGGTAGATAAATGTATGAAATTCATTGATATGTAATTTTAAAGGGAAATATAGGAATGAAGTAATGTCAATTCATTAGAATGCCAGTTAACCACTGTATCTCTATTATTCATTTTGACACGATTTACATCTAATATTCACTGTGTTGGCTTCACTATTTTTGGTTTGTTTGTTATTTCTATCGTTACTAAACCCTAGATTAACAGGTATACTAAGTTAGCACATAAAAATAATGCTAGTAGAGAAAATGGGCTGGAAACCCACGCATAATATTAAGAGTTATTTTGATTTTTGCATGTCCGTCTGTCCGGCCGTCTAGAAATCCACTTCGAAAATCAAAACTTGCACAGATCGGTGACTATACGAAATTACATACGGGCATTAATCTAGGGTATTACAAGAATTGGTCACTAATTCTAGCTTGTTTACAAGGTTATATATTTTTTGTCTTTATTTAATTTTTTTACTTTATGTTTACTGTACAGCTTCTATTATTTCTTTAACTAACATTTATTTTATTCTTATTTATTTATTTATTCTTATTTTATATCTTTCCATTCTTTCTGTTTTTTTTTATTAATTTATTCCATTTTTTTTTTTTTTGACTGGGGGAACCCCGGGAGCAATAGACTACACAAATAATGTGGAAACGAAGCAAATTACAAATGAATACCTTTGATTCATTACATAACGATGACGAATACCATTCAGTATTGAATTGATTGCAATTAGAACTATTTTTTAGATGAAATGGAAGCGCGGCTAGATGGCTCCAATATGGGATTGAAACAAGCCTAAAGAAAAACAATCCAGTTCAAAGCGAAATTATAACTACTATTATAGAAAATTCATTATTTAATGTGAGAAAGAATGCAAGTTCTAATGCAATTCTAGTGAAATTATTCGATTATTTATTTGAGTTGGAACGAATTTATATTACTTATCTTAACATTAAATTAGATTCTAATTACATATATTTCTGTGCTGTTTTCCATATAAAGGATTTAAACATTTCGCTGCTGATGATAACAAATAAAATTTTTCCGATAACTTATATTTCCCCAAATATAACCACAAATAGGTTCCTTAAGATTTGCAGGATTTGGCTTTAAAACATATCCTCTGTAAGATTTTGTGAAATGCTTCTGAAGGCGTAAAAGGTGAAGCTATGTTAAGTGAATCCGGCATGAATATGCCGTTATTGTCCACATTCCAAGGTGTGGGGATTTTATTCCTTAATAAAAGCAAGACGGAAAATAATTAAGACGCCACGGTTTAAAAATTCGGATCTTTTGGCCATTCGAAGTTGATCTAAAACAACATGATCTTTACAGTGTCGCTATTTCACGGAAAGAGCATTGAACATAGATGGGGACAACTTGGATACCGTAACAACATGTGGCGATTTTTAGGTTGTCCCATAGCTAGAAAGACCCAGGCCCGAGGGACATATAACTTGTAAAAGTTTCAAGTGGGGATCTCCATGAGTTCATGTTATATATTTATTTAAGCGATTAACCCTTAGCCACCGGACGTGTTTTTCAGTAACACTTCCACCTGACGTCGGTCCTGGAGACTGCTTGCGTATTTTCCAAATTTAATGACTATTATTTAAAATATCACAACAAATTAAAGTCACATCTGTATTATCACTGTATTTTTATTCACCAAGTGTTATTAAACTATGAAAAAGTATGTATTTATTTAAAAAAATCAACATTTAACATAAATCTATTCATTTAAAAAAAAAAATTAGGATCTTTGACAATCTGAGATCACTCAAGGAAATTTCACTTAAAGATATTTGTTTTTACTTATTTACGAAAAGTTCTATATATAGTCTCTAAAATAAAATACTTTTTGGTACGATTAAGACACAATTATTACAAAATTGCAACCTACAAACTTTCACAATTTGCGGAGACAATCAAGGCACATCTTTTGGCTGCATTCAATGCAAATTGGATTCTTTCAGTTAAAACACATATACGCTGTTTTGCGTTTCTTTTTAGGGTCACAGGTTGAACACGTCTTGCGTTTATCAAATTTTTCTGAAGTTTTAGTTGTTAATGTGCTGGGTATTTCGTCTATTTTCAAGATTCGACGAAAAGTGCACTGAAGTTCCCTTTGCAAACCAACTCTGTGCATACGGCGTTCCAATTAAGGCCTTACAAGGTCTTCTGCCAATTTTTTTATGAAATTCAGTCTTGGCACCATTGATTGAGCTTGGTTCATGTTACTGATAGAATACGCATTGCCATCGGCCATCGTTGAGTTCTTCGAGATGTGGAGTAAATTGAACATTTCTGATCTAGCATATCAACGCCGCGTTTTGTACTATTGTAAAACATGATCATTTCCGGTTTTTTTGTATTTGTATAATACAAGCACAGATTTGTTTTGCTTTGGTACAAAAGACGTCAATGTAGCATCTGATGTGAATCCGAAAATTGCCGACCCAACTTCTCCATGACTGCTTGGAAGAAACTCAGGCGGGATTCCACGTTTGTTTTTTTTTTCAGAGTACCCACCAGTGTCAGTTGTTTTTATTTTACCACATTCATAAGCTCCACTGATGTAAACCAATTATCGGTTGTTACATTTCTGTGCGTATCTTCTATTGAAGTCATCAGTCTCAAAACTGACTGGGTAGGTTTCTTCAACCTTTGGTACTCAGCTGGTAGACCTTTGCCATCAGAATCTTTGCCTAAATATATGTAAGCGTCCAGCAGATATCCAGTTTGGGCATCAGTAATACACATTATTTTTAGACCGTATTTGTTTGGTTTGTTCGGAATGTACATCTTGAATATGTACCTGCCGCGAAAAGCAACCAACATTTCATCTATGCAAGCATAGCTTCCTATTGAACAAATTTCTTTGCAGTTTTGAATCAGCATGTCAAACAATTTGGAAATAGGTGCCGCATTATCACTACTGCGGCGTTCACTTCGGGTGATTGCATCATCAAATCGAAGACAATTGAGCAGTGCTTCAAATCTGTTTATGCTCATTATGTAGCGATAAATATCTCTGCCTGTGCCTTCTCTGCTGTACCAGCATGTGTAGTGAGTGTGGTTTTCTTTGAAAATGGCAGTATAGTACAGCATGCCAATCAAGGCTTTCAATTCGATGACATCTAGATCATGAACAGATGTTTCCTTCTGATAATTCGGTCGAATTTTCCTGATTTTATCATTGGTATGCTTTACTATAAGTTCTAACATATCTTCGTTGAAAAACAATGTGCACAAATCCAGGGCTTTCGTATTTCCATGTAGAATACCTCGATATTTTGGTTTAAGACCCGGTGGTTGCTGAATGATGTTATGATGCTTAGTCCTTGACCTTGAAACTGGAGGATGGGCTGACCAACGAAACCTGTTCTTACCAAAGTAGTTTTTATACCATGCCAGGGGAACATCGGCGTCAGAAGATAAATCTTCCATCGGTGGCACGCTCTTGTTTTCATTCCCAGTAAATTGAAGCTCAGACCTGTAATCTTCTACTTCTGATTCGGACTCCCACTCGCCTTCAATGATGTGATCCACTGAAACATCTTCTACGTCACTTCAATCTTCACTTGGAAGTTCTGGTATATTCTGGGTCTCACAGTCTGAATCAGATTGCTCTAACCATCGTTCTATGTTTGCTTCAGCCATTATAATTCTACTAAAACAAAACAATTTATACATTAACAAAAGTAACGTAAGTACCTGACGTCGGTCACACGGACCGCACGAGAAAAACATTTACCTCAAATTTTTTTACACGCGCACGTCTGGAGCTGCCGAGTACACGGCGCGTACTGGCAGGCAAGAGCAAAAAGTACATGGACCCACATTTCCGTCGCGTGCATAGGAACAGAATGATTTGAAAAACAAATCCGCCGGATTGTCTGAGACCGACGTCAGGTGGCTAAGGAAAGGTTAAAGTCCGAGAGAAATAGTTACAGCAAATAATCCTATCCTATAATAACTTCTCAGAAATCTTTTTCTTAAATATAAAACCTGCTAACTTCCCGCAAATATTCTTCCCGTATGAAACTTGCTTTATGATTCAGAAAAGTAATCGTATTTCAATTCAATATAAATGTGCCGTCAGCAATTTCCCAGGCGCTACATATAAGTTTGCGCTTCTTCAAAAAAGAATCACAAACAGCCTTTAGGAAGTTTTCACTGAGCTTCCGTCGCGGAAGCTTTCGCTCTAGGATGAATTTTTTTTAGTGTAAAGAATTATTGGAGAAGGGAGGAAATAAAATAAAATACATATAATAGTCATAAAATTGCAATCGTGGCCCTTTCCTTTCCTCTTGTAATCTTGCTGTAGCGTGTTGAAAGAAACAATAAGTAGCCTTTAGGAAGTTTTCACTGAGCTTCCGCCGCGGAATCTTTCGCTCTCTGATGAATTTTTTTAGTGTAAAGATTTGTTATTTTAATCATAAAATAGCAATCGTGGCCCTTTCCTTTCCTCTTGTAATATTGATGTCGCGTGTTGGGAGAAACAATAAGTAGCCATCACTAGTTAAATGGGATGGGAATGAAGTTAGCAAATATGAATAACTTGATCTAGGAAATGCGCGGAAAGGTTGGGAAACACAATTTTTAAATTTTTTTACGGTACAATTCATAATTACCTCAATTACGCTATGAATATGGACATTGAAAGCATAATCCCAGCAGGAAATGGATGCAACACCGCATCAAAGCCGTATTGCACCTTTTTCATTTATTGTCGACCCATTTCTGCACGGCTTCAATGAAATTAACACATGATGTCCTAGACAGGGTGTGATGTCTTTCTGAACGAGTCAGTGTCTTCGAAGAAAATACTAACGACGATCCAGTAAAATCGACATGATTTCTTATAGCTGAATTTCATGTTAAATTTATAATTAGACCTTTTTGCGTAATTCAGCTATTAATAGTTGTTTCGACTTTACTCGATTCAAGTTACATACTAGCAACCTAGCAGAAAGGAATGGATTTTGGATAAAGGAAATTCAGTCGGTTACTGTGATACCAGGAATGTTTACTGAGTAAAATCAGTTTTTATTATTTTTAATTTTAATTTATTTTTTCTTCAATATTCTAAAAATTGCAGTTTTCTACAAATTTACTCTGTAAAACCAGTGTTTATTATTTTATTTATTAATCCCACTCGTACTCAAAACAACGGTATAATATAAATTAACTAAAAATGGAAATTGCACCGACATTTACGAAGATGACTAACCAATGAAATTTCAGCTGGAAAAGATTAAAAACAAGTAAAAAATCCAGATTTGGTCTAAAACGAATTCTTACGATTCCCTAGATGAATTACCCGTATGAAATTTCGTATGGTCACCCATCTGTGCAAGTTTTGATTTTCGAAGTAATTTTTTGCACATATTTCTAGAACGGTTCGGCGGACAGTAATTTCATACGAAGAACTTTTACTACAATAAAAACGAATAGCGCCCATCACTTTTACAGTATAAAACGCAAATTTTTATATAGCAACACTAAGAAGGGGTTGCCCGATTTAGTTCAGTTTTGAACTTTTATTTTATTTACTATTGCTATGAAAACACCATGTACCAAATATCAGCTCCATATGTTGACGTCTTCTCCGACAATGTCCAAATATATAGTGGAATACGAAATTTTTGTATAGCAACCCTACGAAAGACTTACCCGATTTGTCCCACTTTCGAACTTAAATTTACTTGTTTTTTTTAAAAAGCCGGTGTGCAAACGTGCAGCTCTCTAAGTGAAAGCGTTCTCAAGATATTGTTAGGATGGACAGACAGACGGACGAACGCATAGGCGGACATACAAAAATCAAAATAACTCTTAATACTACGAGTGGGGATACAGTCCATTTTGCTCTACCAGCATTATTTCTGAGCCGTAGAGACGGAATGACAAACTTAGTAACTGGCGCGGATCTAGCGTTAAAATTTTGGTAGGGGGGGGGGGGGGTCATGGTCATCTTACTGCAAAATAAAAATACAATTGTAAGGTGTTTAATTTACCAAAAACGAGTATGTATTTCAACATTTATATAACAGTTATGTCTTTATATAACATTTAAATAATATGGTTACGTGCCATAGTGCAATAGAAAAGAAGACATCTATTGGAAATGGATACTTTGATTGAAAGACTAATTAAGAACGGACATAAAAAACTTTCGGAAAAAAGAGGCAACATTATGGGGAAAAATTTTGGCTTTCATCTGAGCACTTCCCAAATTTTGCGAAATGCTCATGGGCCAACCAACACACTTCACTTCTAGGGAAGGAAGGAATTTGCTGGACTCGTGCAGAGACGTGTTCTCATAATAGTTTTGCTACACTATATTCTTTATATGATTACCAGGTTAACTGTGTAAACGTTCAAACAAGTATCAATTTTTGATATAAATAAAAAGTGTATCACAAGTTCACAGCACATAATGAGAATTTTATTATATTATCACCTCAAATCGGATGTAAGCCAGGGCCAACACGCGGGTGATTATAGGCAGTTTTTACGGGTGAGAAGTATTCGGGGGTAGGAAAAATTCCGAAATGCTAAATTTTGATCGGGAGGATGGGCAGTATACCAATAATACTACTGAAAAGGAAATTGATTCGGTCATTTTAAAATTGCGGAATTTTTAATCGATCGGTTGTATAGTTGTTTACCTGCGATTTGAGGTGACAATATAATAATTAAATAATCATTACGTGCTGTGAATTCGTGATACAGTTATTGTTTATCTCAAAAACTCTATATATTTGATGGAATCTTTCATGACCGATTTGTGAAATATTAAAAGAAATTAAAGAGTATTCTACTTGTTTTTACATTTATTTCACAAAAAAATTTTCTTCTCGTTATAAATTTACTGACAGCAATTTCGATCTCTATGGGATCATCCTCAGAGGAGTAGCACTTGTTTACTCCTCTGAGGATGATCCGATATGGATCGAAACAGCACTTGTTTACTCCTCTGAAGATGATTCGATAGGGATCGAAACAGCTGTCAGTAAATTTATAACGAGAAGAAAAAATGTTTGTGAAATAAATGTAAAAACGCTGCAAATAGTTTAGAATGTTAGGAGTTAGGACTAGGTTAGGGCTCTGATGTGGTAGTGAGGGAGTCTGTTTTGTGGTTTAGAAAGTGTTTGTCGAGGGATCACACAAAGTTGGGGTCTCAAACTGACATTCTGAGAAGAACTTATACACATACATCACATGCACACAATAATATTCATTTAAATAAATTTTGGTTTTTTTAAGTTTTGGAATAAAATTTTTATTTTGAAGTTGAAAAAATAAATAAAAAAATACAAAATAATAAATATATTTTTTCAAATAACTCAATTAATTAAATATTTTGTTCTTCAAATTTAGGGGGGGGGGGTCATGACCCCGGATTTCGCTTCTTTTCTGCAGGACCTGCAAACATACTTTTCATTGCTGCGATTTCTTCGATGAATTCATGCATGAAGCTCGCGTCAATATGCAATTTTTTGGTCGTAGAGACGCAATTTATACGGCAACACATAAGCTGACAAAATTTCAGCCAAATCGGTGACTGCGCTCTAGAAAGTTGTTTGGTAGATGGTCGTCGCAGTCTGTAATGACCTTGACCATACTTTTGGCATTATTATTTCAGAAAGAAACTATGTAGTAGTCTTGTAAATACCGGATGGTAAATTTGTGCTCATGCAATTTGGGGTACCCGTACCAGAACTTTATCAACGAACAATCCTAATTTGCTTAGATAACTGAATAATGTTAGATGACGGGTCGATTATTCATAGTTTCGGGATGTCACACGTCGCGAAAATATAGACGTATTTTGACACTATCGCGCGCGAGTGTCATCTGTCAATTTTTATACCCTAGATGAAATCTAAAGGGTATACATATGTGCCAAGTTTTGTCATTCCGTTTGTAACACCTAGAAATAACCCAAGAAACATTTATTTTTATATAGTAGTAACCGTAATGTTTCCATTACCAAATTATCTAACTTGAGTTATGTAGACTAGTACTCGAAACCTCTTTGTAACCACTATAAACCCATTATAGAGCTTAAATGGAGGATTATATAAAGTTTACCGTGATTTGATTTATGTAACTTTATATAACCAAAAGTTTTATAAAATGAGTAACAACAATATTCTGGTTACCTTAATTTAACTTCCTATATAACCCTTATAAAACCCGGGGTGCTCTCAATTAATTTACTTTGGTCATAGCAGTTGGAGTAATGTTTCAGTTACCTTTATAAACTTTGTTTATAATGGTGAAGGTAACGCTTCCATAACGCTTGGAATTTTCACAGGCTGATTTTTTTTAGTGATTGAAATGTTAGGGAAATTACTTTTCGTTACCTTTATAAAACAATTTGCATATATTTACACAATCTATCTTGATATGTATTTCGATATTTTTTTGTATTGCATTTTTATAATGTAAGCGTTTAATATTTTTACAACTTAGAATTACAATTTTTCAGCATGTACATGGTGAAATTCAGTTGCAATTAAAATTTTAATGTGAATATCATGATAGGTACTGCTAAAAAATACAGGACGCTCCAAAAATAAGCAATATTTAATAATTTTGATTAAATATGACAAAATTTTCACTTAGGTGACATTAATTCGTAAAAGTAATATTGCATAATTTAGAAATGTTATATACCTATAAAGATGTATTCTCTTCATATCAAAATAATACAATTTAAAAAATTGGCTTAACCAACATTTTCCTTTTTATCTGCAATGCACAGATGAAAAAATGGCGGCTTGTACTTAAATGAACAAATTACCATTATAAAACTTCTACTTTTTTATAAGCTCTAGCTTTATTATATAAACAGAATGACCCTTATAGAACTTCTAGAAATATTATATAAACTAAAGGAACTACCACGCCTCGAAATTGGTGCATATATACCTTTTAGTCATAATATATAAATAAATGAAAACAGTTTTATATTGGCTCTAATTGACACTAAAAGTCATTTATTATTATAACGAACAGCGTAGTTACTAAGGGGCCACCAAAAAATTTTACGATATATTATAGTGGGTATATGTATTACCGAAAGTTCCCAATATTTATTGAAGCCACATCAATTACTTAATGTTGTCGAGTTATATAAGGGTAACTACGGTTTCCGCAATATATACTTATCACCAATTAGTTATATTACGTGGAGATAATTATAAAACATAGTAATGGTTACTCTAAGTTATATTAGTCGGTGATTGAAACATTTCCATCACCAACTTATAAAACCTTTAGTAACATACTTCCACGATAACCATTAGTAACCTTAAGAAACTCTAATATAACTACGTCACTAATTGGTAATATTATGAGTAACCATTATATACCCCTTATAAAACTATCCATCACCTTCAGTCACCAAAAATTGAGAAAATTGTTACTTGGGAATGCTAGTAGAGAAAAATAGGTTGAACACCCACGCATAATATTAAAACGCGTCGACGTAGAGAGCTGAAATTTTAAGCAGTGTGTTTTAATAGTAATACTAAATAAAGTTTTAAAAATTGACTAAATCAGGCAACCCCTTCTTGGTGCTGCCATATAAAAATTTAGCTTTTTTACGTATATTGTAAAACCGATCAGTCCTAGACATTTTTATTGTACTGAACAATTTTCAGAATATGAAATACTAGGAAATTGGTTATAATCATTTTTACTGTCAGGCGAACCGTTCTACAAATATATGCGAAAAACCACTTCAAATATAAAACTTGCACAAATGGGTGACCATACGAGTATTCATCTCACACAAATTCTAGCTTTTTTACTTGTTTCTATTTAAAACCAATATTTTACTAGTATTCTACTTTCTGTAGTAGGAACGCTCTTACCTCCGAATATATCCGAAATAATACGAGGGTGTTGAATGCATTAAACAAATAACTAATAAGGAAATATCGGCATATCGGGCGAAAACCTAAGCCACTCGACGAAATGTATTTGTGAGCTGTGTCTGTATTCATTTCACCATGGCAGTAATTAAATCGTGACATTTTGAAGGGGACATTTTTTATTATTGAAATTGCTATATAAAAACAAAACAAATTTTTATCGCGCCCTTATTTTCAGATAATATGTTTTGTCGTTACCTTGATAATTTAATGCACTTATCACAATTCAATTGTAACCAAACTAACCGGCATTGGGAAATGTTAATTTTTTTGCCATGGCTGTTCATTTTTATAAATATCTCACTTTTATATTATTTAAAACACTAGAATTTATTAGTAAAACTATTAAACTTGTTTGAAAAATCCTCTCCCACGACACAAAGTCCGGTTGTTTCTGCAGCACAGCACAGTGAACTACAACACCATAATTGCAAGACTCCGGAGTCTCGATTATATAAAATCCGGTTCACAAAATAATATTTCACAACTATTAAGTAAAAAGCACTTTTAATTAGCTATTTATCACAAAATCTCTAAATCAACTTGTTATTCATGAAATCTGAACTGTCAAAAATCAAGCAGAATTGTGCATAGCCCTCTAGTCATTTCTCCACCCGCTCAATTAGTTTGACTGTCATTGAATTGCTTGTATACGTACACTGTATTCGCACAATATCCCGCTTCCTCATTAGTTATTTATTCAATGGTTGAATGCTCTAGGTAATTGAAAAACAAATAAAAGATAATAAATTTTGATTACAAACAATTACCCGATGTTACCTTGAAGCATTTTAGAACTTCGCAGAGGCTAAGCTAAAGCTTTAGCTAAATTCAAATATGACTTGAATTTCAGTTAAAAGTCTCGATAAATTACTTGATTAGCTGCGCTAGGTGGGAATGTCGGAGTTTGGTCAAATGTGATTCAAATGTCTTCGATAAAAAATTCTAAAAAAAGTTTGCTAGAACCACCAGTGTAGTAAAATCTCACTAGATTAAATTATTGTATATAACTCCAGTTAGAACAGATATTTATTCTTTCAATTACGTTACATTTCATTTAGACTTTGTTCTAAAGCCAATATAATACTTCCAAAGACCACTATTCAATTTCGAAAAAAAAAACTGTATACGTAGGCGAATCAAAAATATTCCAAACTCACGCAACTAACCGATCATTTAAGTGTGACGAAGTTTGTTTTGCGTTAGTTATTAAAAGCTTTGTACCCAGAAGACTGCAACTATTTCCTTTTTGCATAGCAGAAAATTCATTCAGAAAATTCGAGAACAATAAAAATAAAAGCGGAAAAATCGACTATCAAAATGAAGGGAGCTGTTTTTTAGGATTGCAAAATTCTGATCCCACTAGATTTTTTTGAAAGAAAGAACACGATCACGGTATCCTATAAAGATGAAGGATTGACGAAACTTAGAGCTGGTTTCGAAAAAAAAAAACCGATCCAAAAAACTTTGCAAAGGATTTTTGTTCCCCCACGTTAATGTACTAGAACAGCGTTTCCCAAAGTGAGTTTCACGGAACCCTGGGGTTCCGTGGACTGATTCCGCGACCTTTTTGTAATAAATAAATAATTTATAAAAAAAAAAGATTTATAAACAAAGATTAATAAATAATTCTCGATTTTATTCGATCCAATTTAAAATTCTTTTTCAATTCCATTGACACTGCCTTTAAAAATGCATTTCCATTCTATTTCATATGTGCCAATTCCATTTCATTCACTATATAAAAACTAGATCTGGCAACATTTGCATTGCGAGAAAAATATTTTTATTGCCGTTATAGATTTTAAAGTCAATAAAACAAAAAAGGGAAACCACAGTTTTTTTTAATTATATTGTTTTAAAATACGCATTAAAAATACGATTTTAAAATTTGTTTTAATAATATTTGATAAAAAGGTAAGTTATTTTTCAATTTTTGAAAGTAATCGTATGAGTATTTTTTTATTATCGATAAATATTTTGAATAGTTAAACCAAATTTTTGTGATGATGGAACGTTGGTTAAAACAAAGGACTTTAAAAAATAAAAACACTTCAATTAGTTCACCTACTGCTGACAACAATACTGCTGAAGGTATTTCTGAAGAACCGAAGCCTAGCACTTCTACAAAAAGTGATCATTCTCAATTAAAAAGACCAACAAATGAGTCAATCTTGTGTATAAAAAAACAAAAATATGACATCAGTTATTTGTCGTATGGATTTACAAGTATAGGAAATAAAGCCACACCTAAAGCGCAGTGTGTTATTTGCAATAAAATATTGTCGAACGCTTCTCTTGCACCAACTAAACTTAAAAGACATGTGGTAACGAATCATCCCGACCACAAACATAAACCATTCGATTTTTTTTAAACGAAAACTTGGGGAATTGGAAAAAACAAAGTTATCCATGCTGAAGATTGTAAAAACAAACAATGAAAACGCAAATGAAGCTTCGTACAAAGTAAGCTACCGTATAGCCCTCGCTGGTAAATCCCACACCATAGTAGAAACACTTATTATGCCCTGTGTCCCAAGCCATGAAACAGAAATCTATATGTATGCGTTGTGAGTCCGTTTTCTAAACTATTCTATATTGATACCTATGGAAAAGTGCCAAACATTGACTTTATATATGCTATAGAGCCTAAACTACTATCCACACAGGAAAATAGTCTTCCAGTAATTTTCAGCTTGGTTCCTTACCTTCCCAAAGGCTACACTTCCTATATACCTTACTTAACAAAATAATAAAATAGTTTTGATTACAAAGTAACCTTACCATTATACGCTCAATACCTCTCAACTGAGTGATAATCCATGTGTGTATGTGCATCCGGAGTCCGAATCTCTACATTCGATATCATCAGCCCATGGCATCCCATGACGGTACAACGACATTACAATGATTACTCAGCTGAGAATTTTTGTTTGAGGAATCGTAGTCATTTGGTTAAGATAAATTTTTTTAAATAATTTTGTTAGGAAAGCTATGAAAATTTTATTACCGTTCGGAAGATAAAAAAGCAAGTTTAAAATTATCAGAACACCATTTTTCTGTAGGAATAGTAGTTTAGGACGAAGGAGCTATTCAAATCAAACTTTTGTCAGTTTTACATAAGAACACTGCAAATATTTTATAATGTAAGGACTCCGTTGGGCCTCGTATGTGGTAGGGTGGGAGTCTGTTTCATGGCTTGTGAAGTATTCTCGAGGGTTTTGTAGTGTATGTTTGAAGACGAAAAATCTGTAGAAAAGATTGATATGGTGCCATTATCAAACAATACAGTTGCCCGTGGTATTCAGGATCTTGCAGATGATACTGAAAAAGATCTTATTTCTCGTCTGCATTTGTGTGACGCTTATTCGTTACAACTCGATGAATCAACTGACGTAGCAGGGCTCGCCGTTTTGCTTGTTTTTGTACGTTATAATTTTGGCAAGTCAATAGAAGAAGATTTACTTTTATGCAATTTGTTAGAAACAAATACAACTGGCGAAGAAATTTTCAACAGCATTAACAATTTTATGAAAAAACATGATATTAATTGGCATAAATGTATTGATGTTTGTAGTGATGGAGCAAAATCAATGGTTGGAAAAACTGCGGGCGTTATAACAAGAAAAAAAAATATTGTACCAAATTGTAGCAGCAGTCAGTGTGTCCTTCATAGGCACGCTCTTGTATGTAAGAAAATTTCTATTGACATGAAAACTGTTTTGGATGAAGCTGTTCAAATTGTTAATTTTATTAAAGCGCGACCACTGCAGTCGAGGCTCTACAAAATTATTTGTGAAGACATGGGAAGTCAACACACCGTTCTTCTTTTACATGCAGAAGTAAGGTGGTTGTCGCGAGGCAAAGTTTTATCTCGAGTTTTTGAACTACGGCGAGAGCTTGCTATGTTTTTATCAGAACAAAAACATGAACGTTTTGCTGTATTGACAAACTCTTGCTGGCTGAAGCGACTTGCATATATCACTGAAATTTTTGAGGCCAGCCATTCCCTTTAACTCGTACACGAATTTGTCTATTTCTTTACTATTTTCGACACTCTCGTAAACCCACTTTTCGTCATCACAGCGAGCTGAAATTTGGTACACAGGTTCATGTCGCGTGACAATTGAATCTGTCAAAATTTGAACCGGAAATTTCCATGGAAAACCCGGAAAATCGGGAAAAATCATTTGAAAATTTGGTACAAATTTGATTAGTGATAAATCCGTTTCAGGAAAAATGCAGAGTTTTCCGATTTTTCCGAAAAAAATTTCCGGAGTTTTCCGACCTTTCCGGTAAAAAAGTTTTCTAAATTATGCAGGATCAAGTTCCCTATCAACTGACATCATTACTTTCTGTCCGGCGATGGTGAAAACTTGCAGAAAAAATTGAGGAAAATTCATGTAAAACGCTTTTCCGGAGTTTTTCCGACCAAGGAAGCGTTTGAGCGTTTTGCAACCTAAGACAAAGTTGTAGAGCGAAATGAGTTGCATAAAGTTGCTTTTGTGGAAAACTCCATAGAAAACCTGGAAAAACGGGAAAATCATCGGAAAAATTTTCATCGATATGATTAGTGATAAATCTGTTTCAGCAAAAAAGAATTTTCTAATTTAGTTAACGTGAAAAAGGCAGAAAATAAAATAAGTAAAAAACGAGTTTTCAAACAAAACTGAGGCCTAGTCGCATGAAAAAGTAGAACATAAACTTTTCTTCACACACAGAGGTGGACTCAGATTTTATTCGCTGACAATCACCGATATATTTCAGTAAGATCAATCAGAGGTAATAAGTGATTTGATTTATGAAGAGAAAGAATATTCAAGAGAAATGTCAGAGGTGGACTCAGATTTTTTGATTGGGACATTTCTCTTGAATATTTTTTCTCTTCATGAATCAAATCACTTATTACCTCTGATTGATCTTACTGAAATATATCGATATCGGTGATTGTCAGCGAATAAAATCTGAGTCCACCTCGGTGTGTGAATAAAAGTTTATTTTCCACTTTTTCATGCGACTTGGCCTCAGTTTTGTTTGAAAACTCGTTTTTTACTTATTTCATTTCAAAGCTAAATGAAGTGAGCCTTTCCCTACAAGGGAAAATTGTAACAGTATTTAGCGTTAAACATTGTCACAAAAATTAGAGTTTTGTATCAATTGCGTTGAAACTAACAATGTGAGTTGCTTTTCAACACTTTCTGATTTTTTAATGGAAAATTATTACCTTCCGGATGAAGATATACGTCTTGATATTGTCCAACATTTACGTGGATTATATGATAATCTGTAAAAATATTTTCTTGCATCCAATAATGAATTCATGTAGGTTGAAAATCCCTTTATCATTAACGAAAAACCTGATTGTTATCAATCTCGGAATATGAGAACTTGATTGAAATAAAATCCGACGAACAATTAAAATACATTTTCAACACTGTCCACCTGGCAACATTTTGGGGAAATCTAATTTCGAAACATAAAGTTTTGGCTAAACGTGCAATACGGGTGCTTTTACCATTTTCCACTACGTATTTGTGCGAAACTGGATTTTCCTATTATACTTCTACGAAAACGAAATATCGTAATAGATTGAATTGCTAGGCAGATATGCGCATCCAATTATCAATAATAAAACCAGATATAACAAGGATTTGCAAGGAAAAAAAACAACAACACTGTTCACACTAATAACATTCATAAGTTTAATTTTTTTTAAAATTATTAATCAACATCGAATGAATTTATTTTATTTTTTGTATTATTATTATTTTTTTTTAATAAATACTATAATTATCTGTAATACTATAGCTCTTATTAATATTCCCGATATTAAAATTCTAAGATTTTTGTAAATAGGGTTCCGTCAAAGAAATTTGTTATCGAAAAGGGTGCCGCGGTGAAAAAACTTTGGGAAACGCTGTAAGCATATTGTTGAGGGCAAGTTTTGCGGAATTTTGAGGGATTCTCTGTGAAAATTTTTAATTTACCCTCTCTTTACCCCAGATCTGGCACTCTGGGATATTTTTTATTTCCGACATTTAAAAAAACATAAAACCATTTAAATGGCACACATATATTGGAGATCCTTACCTGAAACCAGGAAGATGCTTTGACATGGATAAGAATGCTGGTAACATAGCGTATAAAAGTCTCTCAATGCAGATTGTATATTTATGTATGTAAGTATAAAAAGTTAAAGGTCTGTGTTTAAATTAGGTAGTCTGGGGTTTTAATCCTCATATTAAAAATCATATTTTAAACGATCACAAAACAAATAAATTTTTATTACAAAGCAACAATTTATATTTTCATCTTTCTCGAGATTTTCTGGAGATAAAATTTCCCATTAAGCAATATTTGGCCGGCTGTGAACCGTTTATGCATTTCCACAGTAGCAAAATGTTCTTAAATTGAAAAACGGGAAATATTTTTTTTTTTTCATAAAATTTAAGATGATTCTTGCTACCTTGTTTGGACTTACACATCAGTGATTACAAGCTATTATTCGGTCTGTTAGTAAAAGAAAAATCAATGTCAGTTTTCCAATGCAGTGATAAGAAAGTATTAAAATCATCAAAAAATCATTCAAATAAAATTTCAATAGGAGTCTCGTTGTATAAATGTTCACATCAGGATCCCATTATCCAGTCAGTAATTTTTTCACAACACCGTACTCTGGCCCGCCCCGCCACTTCTTTCATTTTGAGATAATATGAAAATTATTATTTCTGAGATTTTTTTACGTAGACCTAAGTAATAAGCAGCATACGGGGGTAAAGGGAGAAAAGATAAAATCACATAAAATGGCAATATAAGAGTTTGTAGCTGTGAAATAAATTAATTTCAAAACAGCTTTCATTGAAACGCCTAGGAATTTTCTACATAATTTGTACATTTTTTTCGTGAAAAAAGGTACTTAAGTCCTCGCTGTACATGTAAAGCAGCAATTTAGATTTAAATATTTCGTTAAAAATTGTGGAGGATTCTCTTATTTTCGTGAATTTTTTATTAGATCACTTTAAAACCTTGAAATGTAAAATATTTTAGGTAATCTCAAAAAGCTCTTTTATATCTGAAGTAATACAAATCAATTACATGTAGAACTTTTGTGTGATTTCGTCTTCATATATCCTCGTAAAGTTTAAGATCTGCTTAGATAACTAAATCTTTTTGTCAGCCACCTTATATATTTAATTTCACTTTCTATAAGTGTTTCGTTAATAAAATTCCCCAACCTTTGACAGTCTCCTCACCCTTGTAAAGCATGTAATTCACAGACTTATTTTGCTGCCCAAATAAAAAATCCGTATATGTATTTACTAATTAGCTATCCTCATTCTCTTGAGCTGACACTTTAGAGATATTAAGCGTGCTAGTATAAGTAGGAGGCGAGAAAATCGTTTGTGGTTACCTAAGTCCGCTCGCCTTACATGAATTTTGTATAATTACGAATTAGTAAGTTAAGACTCAAAATCTAATCTAAATGTCAAAATGCCACTTTGACAGTTCATTAAATATGAGGTTAAATTTTAATGCTAAATTGGTGCAGTACGCTGAAAATGGGTACACTCAAGAAAAATGTTATCATAACTAGCAGTGACAGTCAGTTGAAATATTTAACAAAATTTGATAAGCTAAATTTTGGTCATGCTGACTGTTAAAGGAAGACCGTCATTAATTATTGGCTTTGGTCTTGGTATTGTTCTGATCTGGATACCAACTGTAGCGCCAATACACTTAAGCTTTAATTGGTGATGAATGACCAATATATCTAGCTGTTTGTATTGCAAAAGTCATTAACCCCGGTTGTGTACATTAAATTCACTTTAATTGGTAATTTGTTGTTCTTTGTTGTGGGTTACAGTTGTGTACTAATGGTTTTATTGATAAATTTAGTAGCTTTACGTACAAGTTCTCCTGAGGCTTGAATAACTTTTGTTCTTTAATTTACCGCAGCATCATATAAATAATCGATAGATTCCATATAATATTCTTTTCCACACTCGACCGTCGAGCTCAGCTCCCACATGAGAAAAGTAATGGAACGAAATGATAATCAATATCTAAGCCTAATTAAATAAACAGATGGGCTACCTTCGCGTTATCTGTACGGAATAATTTAAGTATTTCCTTAAAGAATCTGGTGCCCACCAACTAGTGTTACACTAGTCAACTGAGGTAGTCAGTATATGATTAGATTAGGTTTTACTTTTTTTTATTAAATCGTATCAAGGTGCCACCTGATAAATTTTTTGTTATACCTTTAATAATTAGTAACTCTTCAATTCAATTTCAATTCAATATCAATTCAATTTATTATAGATATAACTGAAGCACAAGTGAGTTATAAATACTCTTAAATATCTGCCTACTCTAATTAATTAGACAGAATAAAAAAAATGAAATAAGTCTCTTACATTCTAAGCGAGAGTATGAATTTAAGGAAGAAAATACAACTTCCATTAAAATAAGAGAAAAAAAAGCATATGTATATGTATAAAAATGATATACGAATACAGAAAAAAAATAGAGAAGTAGGTATTATAATATTAAAGATGCAGAAAATAAGTACAAGAACAAGAAAGCATTGTTACTAAAAAATAATAATAAAACAAATTAATTATTTAATTTGTTAACCGACAAAAATGTTTAAAACATTCTGACTTGAATCTCCCAATGACTCGAAGTGAATGTATGGTTAGAGGAAGTGAGTTCCAAAGTCTGACACCATAGAATAGACGAAGAAAGATCCAAAACTAATCGAGAGTCTATGATGCGGAGTTTTCAAGAAAAGCGTTTTTTCAGAATGCAAAAACTTAAGTCGGCTGCCAAGGTAATCCGGATACTGCAAGTTAAGGATCTTAAATATCACAAAGCAAATACGGAATTTTCCTCGACTCCTGCGAAATATGTTCATATTTTCTAATGCTAAAGACATACCGAGAACATGAGTTAAATGCGACATTTAATTTTCTACGACTCGAGTATACTAAGTGACAATATACAACGTCAGCATAGTTGATACTCGGTAGTAGCAACCATTTCACAAGTCGAACACGTATAGTTTGTGGCATATATGCTGAGTAACGACATAATGCCTTTAGTTCACTATAGATCTTACCTACAACAACATCGATGTGGTCGCTCCAAGATAACCAATTATTGAAGATCAAGCCAAGATTCTGAGCATTAGTTGAAAACGGTATAATCATATTATTTATAGTAACTAGTGTAAGGTCAGTACAGGTTAAATTGAAATAATAAATGACCATAGCCAGAGATTTGGATGGGTTGAGTCTGAGCTTGCTAACTCCAGCCCACCTACTTACGCATTGAAGATCTTTGTTTAGCTCAGTAATTGCGCATGGGTTGCGATGTATAAAGTTGTACATCATCAGCAGTTAGCAGTCAGTCCTTGTGGCACTCCTGAATAGAGAGAACAGAGCTTGGAAGATTTCGAGTTGCAAACAGCGATTCCTATTAGTTAAGTAATCATAGATGAGTTTAGCCGCAGGACGAGCAAAACCAGATTCTACAACCAGCTTATTATATAATAATTTAAAATCGACAGAGTCAAACGCTTTCGAAAAATCAAGTAGGGTAAGGACAGCTACTTCTTTATTCTCCATACTACATCTAATCGTATCCGTGAGAATTAGTAACAATGAAATTGTGCTGTGTTTGGCTCTGAAACAAGAGTGGATAGAACTGATCAAGTTATTAATATTAGCATGGTCGATGATTTGTTCGTATAAGACTTTTTCAAATACTTTGGACAATATAGGAAGAATGGTAATATGTCTATAATCTTCCGGGGACGATGCTTTGAACTTCTTTCTAATAGGAACAACAAGCCCTATTTTCCAAGCTGATGGGAAAGAAGCAGTAGTGATAGCAGTATTAAATATATGTCTATAATGATTAATTAAGGATGGCAATAATAGTTTCAGGAAACGCATTTCAATACCATCAGAGCCTTTAGCATTTGATTTAATAGAATTAAAGGCATTCAGAAGCTCAGTGGTACAAATATTCCAAAAAGAGAAATTATTTGTAGCATTAGGAATAGGTAGATCGGAAGTATCTACTACCACTGAGGTTGAGCCCGAGGTAAAGTGTTCATTAAGCAAGTTAGGATCAGCTACACTCGCTGCCTATAATGATATTAAGCTTACGAATGTAATTCCAAAGTTCGCGAGAAGGTAAACTTAGTTCAAGCCTTTTAGAGTAGAAATTAATTTTACCCTTCCTAATTAAAGTCTTATTTCTAAGGGTCCGATAATTATTCCATAGGAATTCACCATGCAACCTTTACCATAGTTTATAGGCAAAGTTTTTATTTCGTCATTGATCCAATTGCACTCAGAACGGCATTTTATCCTTTTCAGCGGAACAAACTCGTTGAACAATCTCATAAATGTCCTATTAAAGAAAGCTACTTGATTGTCGATATGACTTGTAGCATAAAGACATGACAAATCAATCAGAGAGGCAGCAGACTTTAAAGCATCTAAGTCAATAGCATTATATGCAAAAAATGTTGAAGAATTTTGAAGGACTCCTATATCTAACAACATCGATATTAAAAAAAAAAAAACAATAACTCCAGAATGATTTGAAATTCCGGGGACGTCGAAAGTCAGCTGATCACGGACAAGATCGCCTCTATCAGTGATGAAAAGATCCAAAAGGGATTCACCACTTCGAAAAACATGAGTTGGCAAAGAATTTACTACACTGAGATTAACAGCTTCTAGAAAAGTTACGAAGTCGCGCCTTAAACAACTGTCTGACAACATATTAATATTAAAGTCACCCGATATTGTATTAATAGAATTAATTTTGTTCAAGAAAGAATTTTTGGGCATTCTCCGGTATATAGCAAAAGCTAAAAAATGTTCTAATTTGTTATTTCATCACACAACCCATTAATTTTTGGTGACAAGTTTTAAGTCTTGGTTTGACGCATCAACAGGTCCCAAATAGCGAAATTGGGTGATTTGTAAAACAAATGAAAAAAATGAAAAAAAGAAGAAACAAACGAAAAGTTTGAGAAAAATAGAAAAAAACAATATTTTATTTATTAAAAAAAAAATTAAAATTTTTTTATGAAACAGATTCATTCGAAGCGAATCGAACCTGTATACGCCACGCAGTGGGCTGAAAAATAAAAAATAAAAGGAAGAAAACGAAGCGTTTCGTGTCAGCAGAAAACCTTACACTCATCGGTGCAGCTTGGTTTTCTGCCTGCTGTATACGCTTGAAAATAGATCAAACTGATCTCTTCTCCTATAAACTCAGAATAAATTCTGTGTGTGAATTATATGAGGAAAAAACATTCCTATATAAGCCCAGGAGGAAAAATAAATAGAAAGATTAATGGGTTGTGTGATGAAATAACAAATTAGAATATTTTTTAGCTTTTGCTATATACCGGAGAATCCAAAAAAAATCTTTCTTGAACAAAATAAAGTTTAACCCGGTAAAAAGTCCAAAAGAGTGATCTTTTTATTTATATTAATAGAATAAGATCCAGTGAATTGGATTATAGCATTATAAAGACTCTCAAGCGAGCTCACCGAAGGAGGTTTATATAGACAACCTAATAGTACTTTAGCACTTGCCGTTTTACCCTCAATAAACAAGCATTCCATACCTATTGATTCATTGGCAGTCTCTAAGGTTACTCTGGCATTGTATTTGCTATTTACGTAGATCGCCACTCCACCACCAACAGAATACTTTCTGTCGCTTCGGAGCAGTGAAGAGCCGGGAATCATAGCCTCATCATTATGAATACAAGGATGAAGCCATGACTCTGATATGCATAATGCGTTCAATTTACAATTATTAAAAATGTACCTCAGTTCATCATAAGACAATCTTACACTCCGGGCATTGAGATTGCAGACATTTAATAATGCAGAATTCTTAATTGTGTAGTCCACGACCAATCTGCCCTCATCCATGCTGTCAGACAATAAATTATTACGTGACGCGTTCATCATAAGGATCACTAGGAACTCCAAGCCAGAAGATCACATAATGTAGCAACAATACTATCATAGAAAAAGATGAAGTTTTACTAAAAAATAATGATAGAAAAAAAATTAGCATAAAATTCAAATATAACAAATAAAAAAAAGATTCAAACCCACTTTTATAGTTACAATCAAGCTCTACGAATGCATTACTAAGAAGAATTAACGATGATACTATCTGCTATATTTGCATCCAATAAAAGTTTGCTCAGTTGTTTATTAGTAGTAACTTTAACTGCATTGTACTGCTTTGAATCACCCAACTGACGTATGTACACGGCTCCATTGTGCGTAAAGACTGCTGAAATTTTACCACTGCGTTTAATATCCATCGCTGACTTAAAAATCTTAGGAGTTTTAGCTGTTAAACTTCCATGCACAAAGATTCCGCTGCTTCCAGATAGACCAACATCTTTTAAATTAGGTTTTTTCTTACGGATAGTGCCAATAAATCGAAATTTGTCTGCAAATTTGTTATCCAAATGCTGCTTCATGGATTCAACGCACTTATCCAATTCTTCACAGGAATCATCAGATGCAGAATTACGCGTTGCTCGAGGCATAATCTCAGATAACTAAAATTTAGTTAATAACTTTCGTGTAAATGGAAAAAATAGCAATTTGCAATAAAACTGCGGTAACACGTTATGTACTATTAACAATGAAAATTACAGCGCGTTTAGGAAACAAGAACTGTTCTTTTTTTAGCAAAAATTTTGCGGAGCTAATTGAAACACGTCTCGACTGAAACACTCACACTATAAAGATAACTATAACTCTTCAGTTGGTTTCTATGGATCCGATTTAAGAGGAGTCAGTACCAGGATTTGCAAGTTTCATGCATTTTTCAATTCGAATTTCTGGCAAACTATTTGTACTCGAATAATGACTTATATCCTAAATTAAAGGTAATGAAGAGGTCTAGTAAATAACGTCGAGAAAAATAAAAAAATATGTATTGGAATGGAGATATTAGCTCGGAAACTTGTAAAAAATAGTAAAAATTGATTTTTTTTTCAAATCAAATTCCTGTTAGTAGGTATTCTCATTTCTTTAGATTTTGACTATTTTGGGAAGATAAGGCCTAAATCTAGCAAATAACGTCGAGTTTTTTCATTTTAGTGGCGCTTTTTTTAATTGTTTAACTCTAATAGTACTTGTTTTTCTCCCGATATTTCACCGACGAGAAATTGCAATATTTCGTTGAAAGTTGTAGAAATATAAAGCAAAATAGCATATTTAACAAATATGGGCAAAATAAAATTTAGGACAGTTAATTCTCGTTAAAAATTTTCAATTTCCTTGAACTGCAAATTTTCATTTTCGTCTTAAATTGTCCCATATTGGGTATATGTCTTTTACGCTAGATGTCTCTAATGTGATTTGTGGTCTAAGTCTAGGCTAATTTTATATGACTTTTCATACTTTCAGGACACAAACCTACGTATAGTAAATTTTATTGCCTACAGGCTCGTTGGTATCTAAGTTGAAATTTTTGCTGAGTACTGACTCCTCTTAACTCAGCTTATAAGAAATATAAGAAATTGCATGATGCTGATCAATCCATTTGCACTAGAATACTGTATTTTTAGATATATTCTAAACTTGATAATGAGATAATTTTGTTTTATAGAGATTTGCATGTGAAATTACTTTTAAAAAATGTTTGTAAAAAAAAAAAAATTTGTAAAAGATCGGAATTCAGTATCGTTTGTTTGGGTCTTCCTAGGAATTACAACAAATTTTGCTTCCTACCTGCCATATCGCTGGAAGATAGCGTTATATATAAATGGTGAATATTGTTTTATAAACACGCAAACTAATGGAATATATCCTGTGTTGAAAAATATGGTAAAGTTGGAAGGAAATAGAAATCAAAGATTATAAGCGGATGACAAACAGAGGAGGGTAAACTGCTCCACACTTGCAGAGTTTGGG